>CP084613.1:1760000-1762500 GCA_025917655.1 Chlorella sorokiniana | reverse complement strand
GTCTCGCTGGAGGGCGACCACCTCTCTGCAGCCGTAAGAGTGGTCGCTCGATGGCGGATAGCTATGACACCAGGCCCAAATACCTGGAGGAGCGAGGTACCACCGTTAGACCGTCGTGAGACAGGTTAGTTTTACCCTACTGTTGTTCGATCCCGCCATAGTAATCCGGCTCAGTACGAGAGGAACCGCCGGTTCGGATAATTGGTAATGCGCTCGCCTGAAAAGGCGGTGGCGCAAAGCTACCATCCGTAGGCTAACGACTGAACGCCTCTAAGTCGGAAGCCATGCTAGGAGCGGGGTCATCTGTCCCAATGACCGTCACCCGACTACCAATAGGCTGGAGCAATTCCAGTCCAGGAGCATACCCGATGGATCCCTCGGCTTGGGTCACACGCCCGAGTCGGGGCCATGCATGACAATTCCACTCGCTCATTGGGGTAAATCCTTTGCAGACCACTTAGCTGGAACGCGGTATTGTAAGCGGTAGAGTGGCCTTGCTGCTACGATCCGCTGAGATTCAGCCGTTGTTCTTACGATTTGTCACCCTCCTGGGCCAGCCAAGCTCCAGGGTGGGAAGGGCCTCCCTAGCCCTTCCCAAGGTGTTGTGCAAGGGGTGCCCAGGTCCAGGGTGGCCTGGCTGAAGTCTCTTCCTTTACACTTCTCGACGGTCGAGGTGGAGTGGGGGCCTTGGTGCGAAACATCCCCATCCAGACTCGGGAGCAAAACACTACGGCACTGGGGATTCCCGTGTGATCCCTCAACACAGTACTAATCCAGCCCAATCCAGCTTAACTTCGGAGTTCTGATGGGATCCGGTGTGTTCTGGATGGTATGACCGTAGCATACCATGATATCGTGCATGCGCTACTCATATGCCACAAACAGCCTCCCATCAACAAACAAGCAAACAAAGGCGTGCACAACTGTGTGTCCCCCAGCGCGTTACCGCGCATGGTCTCTGTAAGAGTCAAGTCAAGTCAAGTCGAAAAAACAAACCCCCCGAAGGCCGGTGCTTTCCCTATCAAGCAAGGGTCCGAGGGGGTTCGTTGGCGAACCGCCACGTCCCGTAACAAACAAACAGCCCCCCCCGTCAGGTGTACTAACGCCAGACCGTGCAACACCCCCGGCCAGCCGGTGTGGTTCCTCTGAAAGGATCTATGTAGAAGAGTATTAGTGCTGTTCGGGAGGTGTGACATTGGCATCGCCCGTAGAACACCCCAAGCAACATTTGCGTAGCACACGCGGTTGGGCCCCAAACCATGTGACACCGCCATGCACCCCGAGCAAGTTCCAACAGACGCACACGTGCTTCAACCGCCATGCACAGCCACAAGACGGATGAATCTTCACGCAATGCCATGACCGAGTCAGTTGCGGGAAGGTCTACATTTGACTAGGACCTTCTCGAGCCATAGGTCGCATCAAAACATTTGCATCCCAGAACCACTTGCTGTTCGTGTTTGCATGCTTGTGGGTCGGGGGCAATTGCCAAGATTACTCAATGCTTTCATGGGACATGTAGCCAGAGTTCTCGCCCATGCCCCGCTCACACTACCGTGTAGGTTCGACCGTCTTTTCCACGATTGTTCGATTGAGCAACCTTGCCGTGATCACTCAAAGTGCTTGCCTGCACCCCCACACCGGTTGCAGCAAACTGTGGGCAGCGCCCAAGCCAAACACCGTGTGCAAGGCGTGATGCGTTTGCTTGCGGTGGCACCATGCGCCGCGCCGCCATAGGTAAGGAGGGTGACGAATGACAGTTCGCAGGACACACTTGTGGATTTCTTTCGATATTTTGTTCGGCATGTGGCTCGAATCGAGTCGAGCATGGCGTGCATCTTGCATGGACATAAGGGTGTTTCTCCATTCCAGGAATGAGTCGAGTGGCGATTCGGCAGTTGGCAAACGAAGGTGTCTTCCCCATCGAAGCGTCGCTCCTTGGCTTCGGCTTGCCCGATCGGACATGGAACTTGCCCGATGGGAGCAGTCCAGGGTGGGCGCCCGCCTTTTGGCCCTGACGCTCAATACAAACCAAGTGCTTGCCTGCACCCCCACACCGGTTGCAGCAAACTGTGGGCAGCGCCCAAGCCAAACACCGTGTGCAAGGCGTGATGCGTTTGCTGCGGTGGCACCATGCGCCGCGCTGCCATAGGTGAGCAGAGGAGGATGAAGCCAAGGGCAAGGCGGAGGCAGTCCAATCGGACAGCCGATGTCGAGCCGTTGGCTGGAACTTTGAAGCTTTCCCAGTGAAGGGTTCGGTTGGAGTTACCTTGAATCGACGTTGAACAGTCGAAGCGAGTGGCTTCCCTTTCGAACCTTGTAGCTGATGAGTGACTGAGCACATCCATGTGCTGTGACCGGCTTTTGATTGCAAAGAGCTGGTCCGGCTTCGGATAGCTTATCAACGGTCGCCGCTCGGGCGCGAGTCCGAGTGGCGGTGGGCTGCCCCTGCGCTTGTTGCAGGCCGAGGCGCAGCCGCGGTTGAGGAGCTTGTATCGCT
>CP084613.1:1737500-1740000 GCA_025917655.1 Chlorella sorokiniana | reverse complement strand
CTTCTGGGAGTCCAATGGGAGCATCGGTTGGATAGAGATCGAGACAGGCGGCGGATATGCAAACCCGCTAGCCGGCCAGCCGGGACAGCCCGACAGGTTGAGATGGCCCAACGAGGAAGTCCCGGTTACTCGCTTGCCCAACCAATGGTCATGCCGTGCAAATTCTCTCGAATGGGCAGAGGCATCAGCCTTCTATGCGGAACGCTCTAGCAACCTATTAGAAGGGGATCCCCCGATTGAGAACTGGCCGGAAGTATACCAGCAGTGCCGCATAAACCCCAGTTTGGCCATCTGGCGTGTTCTTCACGGGATGCGTCGGGTGCCAGTAACTGTTGAACTGTCCCATGCAGCGGAGGCATATCACGGCCCCCAATTCATTGAGGGGTTCCAGCCCACCTGGCGGGTGGAGAAGGCTGAGCTTGAGCGCGATTGGGTCAATTTGTCCCGTCGTGAATGCACTGCTGGAGCGCTCATGTGGCGCAAAGAAGGCGGCGAGCTCATTCCGCTGGGAGAGAAAGTGACTTATGATGGTCCTACTCTTTGTTGGCATGCCGGCATGGGTTCTCCATGTTACGCTCCCCACCCGTTAGAAGAGGGTAGTGTCCCGCCGCGAATTGTGACGGGACAGTCCCCTTCGAAACGGAAGATTGGGAAATCCTCTGGCGGTGGTCCGGGGGTAGGGACTGGGTGGCACGGGGTAGAAAGCGAAAAGCATCCGGCAAGGCAGATGAACCCATCCCAGAAGAACAAGCTATTTAAAGTACATGCTCCATGTGTAATCATTCTGTAACCGAACACAAGAACTCTAAAGGCAAGATTAGGTCGGGGATGCGACACCGTCAAATTGCCTGGAAGGCTCGCGAGGTCATCGGTACCACCCTAGGGGGAAACCCACCTAGCGGAACCCGGGGAAACTCCGGGGCACGGTAAAAATCCGATGAACAGAGTCGATGGGCAGCCAAGCCCTAAGGGAAGCTTCCTACGGGTGCAGTTCACAGACTAGATGGCGGTGGGTCTGAGGTGCCTCAGGCTTGAGATATAGTCGGCCCGCTCCGAGAGGAGAGCCCGAGGGAGGAGCTCTGCAGGGCAGAGCGAGAGCCCCCGGGGACAGGCGGAAAGTACTCTCCGGCGCGAGCCGGGAGGGCGGCCTCCTCCACCCACCAAGGGAGGGAGGGAGGCAGCCCCCTGTTCGGACAAGCGATCATTGTGAAGCAGAATTCACCAAGTGTTGGATTGTTCACCCACTAATAGGGAACGTGAGCTGGGTTTAAATTACTTAGCCCGAGTGCAGACACCCGTTTGCTCCAGGCCTCGAGCTCTCCTGGATTGCCAGCGACGGGGGCAATGTCTGCGCTAGTCGGCGCTGCAGCCGGCGAAACTCTCAAATTCAGGGAAAGTCCTAAAGCTCCAGCTACCAAGCCACGGCTGCGAGGCCGTGGTGGCTCCTGGGAAAACTTGGAGGTATGGTCACAACGCTGGAGATGCCACAATGGGCAATCCTGAGCCAAGCCTCTCTCCCGTCCACGCGGAGAGAGAGGAAAGGTGCAACGACTGCAAGGGAGTTGGGGGAGGCGCCGCGCGCCTCTCCCTTAATGTACAGTCTAGGCCCGCCCGAAAGGGTGTCTCGCTGGAGGGCGACCACCTCTCTGCAGCCGTAAGAGTGGTCGCTCGATGGCGGATAGCTATGACACCAGGCCCAAATACCTGGAGGAGCGAGGTACCACCGTTAGACCGTCGTGAGACAGGTTAGTTTTACCCTACTGTTGTTCGATCCCGCCATAGTAATCCGGCTCAGTACGAGAGGAACCGCCGGTTCGGATAATTGGTAATGCGCTCGCCTGAAAAGGCGGTGGCGCAAAGCTACCATCCGTAGGCTAACGACTGAACGCCTCTAAGTCGGAAGCCATGCTAGGAGCGGGGTCATCTGTCCCAATGACCGTCACCCGACTACCAATAGGCTGGAGCAATTCCAGTCCAGGAGCATACCCGATGGATCCCTCGGCTTGGGTCACACGCCCGAGTCGGGGCCATGCATGACAATTCCACTCGCTCATTGGGGTAAATCCTTTGCAGACCACTTAGCTGGAACGCGGTATTGTAAGCGGTAGAGTGGCCTTGCTGCTACGATCCGCTGAGATTCAGCCGTTGTTCTTACGATTTGTCACCCTCCTGGGCCAGCCAAGCTCCAGGGTGGGAAGGGCCTCCCTAGCCCTTCCCAAGGTGTTGTGCAAGGGGTGCCCAGGTCCAGGGTGGCCTGGCTGAAGTCTCTTCCTTTACACTTCTCGACGGTCGAGGTGGAGTGGGGGCCTTGGTGCGAAACATCCCCATCCAGACTCGGGAGCAAAACACTACGGCACTGGGGATTCCCGTGTGATCCCTCAACACAGTACTAATCCAGCCCAATCCAGCTTAACTTCGGAGTTCTGATGGGATCCGGTGTGTTCTGGATGGTATGACCGTAGCATACCATGATATCGTGCATGCGCTACTCATATGCCAC